>BMAO01019888.1:0-19256 GCA_019973975.1 Trichonephila clavata | reverse complement strand
GGGGGGGGGGGAGGTGATGAACTAATGATCGGAAATTGGGTCGCAAATATCGAAAGTTTGATAAGCACGGCGTTATGACATTGAAATAAAATACAAGGATGGTTGTTGTAAATAAAATGTAAAATGAATAGATGGCGCTGCAAGTCCCCTGAGAGTTATACTTTTTTTAGCTTGTAGAATCAGTTGTAAAATGTTCTTTGTGCTGTGTACATGTCTTCCGTGTCGTCTAAGGAAATAAACCAAAATGTGTGAAAGATGAACTGCATTATTGGAATAACATAAACATATAATGAATATAATCGTCTAACTGACCAATAGAATTAAGGATTTAGTAATTATAACAATGGTTTCTAATTGGTCAATTATAAATGATAGATATAGAATGAATGTTTGTCAACGTAGCGCAACATTAGGACTATTGGCGACTGACCTCGTAATTTTGAACCACGGTAAAATGACGAGATCGACACTTGAGTTGACTCCTCACTGTCCTAACTTCCACATCCCACCAACGGGAGGACACTAGACCTGGACAGATTTAACGAGCATCAGCCTCTATACGACGAATCTTCTGTGGTATAGGAGCTCGAGCTCATGAAATGCGGACCACAAATTCGGCAAAGACCACTAGGCTTCTGCGGCCTGCGATTTATATAAAAGAGAACATGAAATAAAATGTATTCTATTCATAACCAAATCGCAAACAAAAATTTAAAAAAAATAGATGGTGAATTTTAAAATTTGTATACGGCAGAAAAAAAGAAGGTAAATTGCTTGAATGTTAAAATGAAATGGTTTAAAATTTGTAAGGTGGTTTCTTTTCTTTTTACAAGAAGATTTAATCTTTTCTTCAAAAATCTAATTCTTGGAATAGATACACCATATTCTAAAATTATTTTTAATGAAATTTATTTCTATCGTTATTATTTTTTTGCAGTTTTGTGTGCGTGTGCGAAGAAAACTATGAAAAACTAAATATTTCTTTTCTTTAAAAGATGTACATTCAAAAGTTTTTGAATTTTTTTTGAAAATATTAAACTTTAAAGATATGTTATTCCCGTAAAAAATGAAGGTATTTATTAAAAGGGAGATTAATATCGATAAATGCATTGTTATTACACCTGATTCTCATGAATAAATGAAGGCAAATTATTCTATAGTTTTGTATGCAAATTTATTATGAAAATAGATCTTAAACGCCGAATATCATCATTAATTCATGTAAATATGTTTTGAAGAAGTTTCAGAAAAGCAAATGTGATCATGAAAGAAAAAAAAAGTTAAGCAAAAAATTAAATTATTATTTTGTTCATCAATCATGCTTTGTCTTATTGCTTTCCAATTATTTCGAATAAATCCTTTGATCATATTGCCAATGCTAGTTAAAATAATCATTAATAAGATATTTATATATAAATGACCCTTAAGTGGTAAGAAACACTTATTAGCGAAGCTCATTATATGCAGATTTTTACGTAAAAAAGAATGAACCTTCAAAGAAGTTCACTAAAACTAAATGCAACAAGAAAATTTTTGTAAAAAAAGTTTTTTGTATTAAAAAGTAAGGAAGACTTGCAGAAACTTGATTTAGAATAACAAGAGATTCAATGTTAGAGGAATAATTTAAATATCTGAACGTCAGGATCTTTTAGTAATAGCATTCCTCAGATTTCAAAACAGATTAATTTAATCCTACCGATTTAGTACCATTCTAAAAAAATTTTTTATCGTTTCCCATAAAAAAAGACAGGAGAAAAGCGTCACACACACTCACTCCTCACGAGGTTTCCCAAACTATTAGACCTACAGACCTGAAATTTGGCAGGAACGTTCCTTTTGTTGAGTAGAGATCCGCTAAAACGGGTTTATATTATATAGCAGAATTTGACTCCCAAGGAAGGTTATCGGCTATTAAAGGCAAACACTTCTGTATTTAAACTCATTTTTAGATTTACAGACTAGAAATTTGACACGTATGTTCCTTCTGTCAGAGATCCGCTATGAACGGGCTTCGTGGAGAGAGTGAGTGAGTGAATGAGTGAGTGAATTTTCACGTCGCACTGTTCAGCTACTCGAGGGTTTTTGGCGACGGACCTCGTCAGTTGGAACCATGGTCAAGTGAGGAGAATGCCACCTGAGCTGGCATCACCCTCTCCTAACTATCACACCATATCACCGAAAGGACATTTAAGCTTTCGACAGATTTAACGTGCATCGCTCCCTTATACGGTTGGTCTTCAGCGGTACTAGGCTTCAACTCATGACACTCCGAACTCATGGTGCGTTACCTTGATCACTAGGCTACTGCGGCCATGGGCTTTATGGAAACCAATTCCCAAGAGGAGTTGCGGGGTTGGAAAATACAAAAATTCTCATTTTTGAATTATGAGACCTATAGACTAGTACTTTGGCACGGATGCTCCTTTTGTTGATTAGCAGAAATCAGCTAGGAGCGAATTTTGTGAAAATAGACTCCCAAGGGAGATTGCGGGGCGCTATTGACAAAAATTCCTGTTTTTGAACTATTAGACCTACAGACTACAAATTTAACAAGCATCTTTATTTTGTTAAGTGAAGATCTAAAAAGAACGGAATTCCCGGTTATCAACTCCCAAGATGGGGGTAGGTTACAGGTGTGTTACAGATAAAAAAAAATACTTGTTTTGGAATTATTAGGCCTACAGATTTGAAATTTGGTGAACACTTTTATTTTATCGAGTATTGAGCAGCTAATAATAGGTTTTATGGAAATCGACTCTGGGGAAAGGCTACTGGATCATAAAAAATACTCATACTTCCAGTTTAGAAATTCTCTTTTAAAATCAAGAGGATAGAGCTATAAAAATATTTTGCCTTAGCTTAAAGATAGGTCTTTGATATCCATAACTTTAAAACAATAAATAATCATACAACATTATGAAATACCCATCGAAGCGGGTAGGAAACGGCTTGTTTACAATGCATGTAGATGAAAGTGGTTTTTGATTCCTCCTTCAGCATTCCGGTACGTATTTAAATAACCTCAAAGTTAAATTTTAAAATAGAAATCTGTAGTTATTTTAGAATTAGAAGCTGTGTAAAAACAGATTCTACTCTTTTACTAGTTGAATAATTACGAAGAAAGCATCTTATGTTTCAGAATTGTTGAAATATATAGAAGAAAAGTAAATTATTCACTTATCACGGAATCTCCGGACTGTCGGAGGTACAGGTTTGAAAATTTGACAAGCATGTTTCTTTTGTTAATGAGATCCGCTAACAATGGGATTTATGGAAATAGACCCGAAAGGAGTGGCGAGGGATTAAGGGAGCGTTTAAGGTAAAAAAAAATTCCCGTTTTGGAACCAACCTTGACACTTGACTTGAAACTTGGTAAGCATGTTAATTTGTCGAGTAGAAATCTGTTAAGAATGTGTTTTACAGAAATCAACTCTCAAAAGGGGTTAAGAAACGAATAGACAAAAAGTTTTCCCATTTCTTAACTATTAGACCGACAGACCTGAAATTTGGTAAGCATGGGTCTTTTGATGAGTAGAGACCCGCGAAACATGGGGTTTACGAAAATCGACCCCAAGGGTGTTAAAAGAAAGGATAAATGATAAAAATTTCTTTTTTTTAACTATTAAACCAACAGAGCTGAAATTGTCGAGCAGGTTTCTTTAGTGAGTATAAATCCGATAAAAAAATGGGTTTTTTTACGAATATCTACTCTAAAGGGAGAGGAGGTACGTGAGCATAAAAGATAATAAAACTTTCACTTTTAAAATTTAAAATCTGTTCTTTTAAAATCAAGAGGTGAGAACGATAAGAATATTTTTCACGTGAATGTAAAGCTTTGTGGCAGGAGAAAGATATTAATAACTTAGAAACACAATATTTTTTTTTCATACAACATCATGAAACACCCATAACGGCTAGTAAACTTATGAAAAATACTTCATAGTCGTAAATAAAAAGAATCTCTTTAATTCAAGAACTATTTAAACTTCACTGTGTTTAAATGATTAATATTAATTTCACTGAAACTGTTAAAATCACAATCTTTTAAATTTGACATCTGATATTGAAACATAGAACATTACTTTTAAAATATTGATAATTAATATCAAAGTTCTATTAGTAGAATAAAAGATATCACTCTCATCAATGCTTAATTGTTTTTAAAAATAGAATTTAAAAATAAACAATCGATGGAATACTGGAAATTGGAATCTACGTTTTTATGTAACTGCCGTAAATCTGCCCTTCCGTAAAATCTGGTCTTATTTTACTGTACTTGAATAGTACATAGAGAATCCGAGAAGCTAGACACGTGTACAAGACAGATTAAAAACAAAAACAGTTCTTTTAATTTAACTTAAAAGCCTTCAGTATGAGTGGTGTAGCAGATGTAAGCCTGGATTTATATATATAAGCTAGACAAAACAATTGTTAGCTTAACTAAAGCGAGAAGCACAAACGCCAGTTACAATTAAATTAATCCGTGAACCAGCAAATTAACTTAATACCAGATTAAATCCTCATTAGATACTAGATTGTGTGGTAATATATTCGCAGTTGAAGGAAGTGCAATTAAGCTCTCTAGCTCACAAGAATTATCACTTCTCCCGACTTCATCTAACGACACAAATATACATTAAACTAACTGTTACTCGCCCGGTTCGTTGGGTATTTGATGACATTGCAGGACTATACATTCCTTTTAGGTTATTTTTTAAAAACAATTCTACCATTAAGCATTCGATTGCATAGAAAAATATTCTGTACGTAAGTATTATCACAATCTATTGGCGACATTATATGAAACGAAACAAATGGATGCAAATTCAGCGGATACGACACATAGGAAATTGGAGTTGGCAACTTGGCGAGGTATTAATAGAGTTGGCGATTGTAGCGATAGTACGTAAGTACCAAATATTCTTATGGCACTCGCCTTTTTGTTCAAAAAGGACAGGATTTGAGTTTCTAAAAAAGAAGTGTATTTGTCATCTACCTCCCTGAAGCCCAAACATAGTCAAATTTTTCATACACCATTGTTAACGGATATCTACTCATTAAAAGAAACATGCGTTTCAATTTTAAAGACTTTAAGTCTAACTGTCCAAAATCAGGAAATTTTTTTTATCTATAATACCCTCGTAACCCCCGCTAACCACTTTGGGAATTGATTTCCACAAAGCCCGTTCTTAGCAGATTCCTATTCAACAGAAAGATTGTGTTTGCCAGATTTAAAGTCTGCAAGTCTTACAGCAAGTGATTATCAATCCCTGTGCCGAGCCACTTTAGTGTACCGCCAAATTCTCGAAGTGTACCGCCAAATTTTTTTTAAAATCATTAATTATATTCTGAGAAAAAAATATAATTCGGAACAGAATCATTCAGCCGTTTTATAGAAATAAATTAAGGATATATTTAACTTATCGTGGTATATTTATAATCGTGGTATATTTAATTTATCCGTTAGTGGTTTTATGTAAATAAATTTGATTGGGGGGGGGGCGGTTCGTAATCCGTTTGCGATAAAGCATATACATCTGAATATGAATTAAATTTGAATGAAGAGTAAAAACTAATCTCGCTCTGTAATAATCGAGATTTAATTTCAAACCATTAGGAAGAGTCAGTTGATTTCTTTTGGATTAATATTAGAGACGATTATCTCATAATAGCTAAAAAAACCTTTAAATTTTGTTACAATGTTCTACAACTTATGTGTGCGATTTCTGATTTTCAGCATTAAGATATCCGACTACCCTAAAATTGTAAATTTTGCCAAAATAGTCCATCTTATTGGCTTTCTAAAAAAAAGTTTATTATTTTCAGTTCACTAGAATAAAAACTACAAGTGTTTTAGTAAAAGCAGATGCCCTTACTTTAAGCAGATGTCATACTTTAAAACGTATTTTGCTCAAATTTTTTTTTTTTTTTTTTGAAAATGCTCAAACACAGCCAGTGATTGTTCAAAAAGTTTTGAAAATAATTAACTGAAATTTTTTGTGCATGTTCTCCATAATAGTAGAAGTATTTTAACCTTCAGATTTATTAATCACCGTTTTATTACAAAATTTACAGCTCTTTATGTGTATGCAATCACTTTTTTTAATCAATTTCATATAATAACTAAGATAAAGGGCTCTAGTTTTTGTAAAAATTAAAATATCACTTATCCTGATGGTCATTACAAAAAGGAATAATTTAGCAAAACATCAGAATTGAAAAATTGGAAATATGTTGGTAAACTTTTGGCACAGAATGGGCCCCGCTTATGTTATTTTTTTTTTTTTTTTTTTTTTTTTTTTTTTGTAAATTTTTACCCATTTTTTCCCATTATAGTAATAATAATTTCTTTTTCACTTCTTAATTTTAGCATATTTTTCTTAAAATGTACTAAACAAATCTAAAAACAACAAAAATGTCCCCATACCTCCATTTTTTAAAAAAAAAATTGTCGCAAGTAGTCGGATACCTTAACAAATATAAAGGTGAGAAAAAGATCAAGAATTTTAAAAGTAGATGACGAAATGAGAATGGCATTATCATTTTTACGACCAAATACAAACAGATATCAAAAATCCTCAAGATCAAATTTCGCATTAAATTTTTCTTATAATTAATTCGTAATTAAGTACTCAAAATACATTTTGTTGTCTTTGTCACACATACTTTATTTAACATTGTAAACATGCATATTATTTATTTAACATTGTATCATAAACTATTGTATATAATGTAGTGCAGGTAAGTCAAATTCTTTTAAACTTATTTTATTGTTAGTGTGCCGCCAAATTTTTAAATTGTTAAAAGTGTACCGCAACAAAAATAAGGTTGAAATTCTTTGTTTTATAGTTTAAAAACAGGATTTTTTGTCCAACACCTCCATACTCCCTCCCTTGGGAGTCGATTTCTATAAAACCCGGTCTAATAATGCAAAAACGGTAATTTTTCCCCACAATGCCCCGACAAAATCACCCCCTCCCCATTGGGAGTCAATTTTCAAAAAACTCGTTCCAGGCGGATCTCTACTCATTAAAAGGAATATTCGTGTCATATATCAGTGCTGTAAGTCTACTAGTTTCGAAGATCTCGTAATGAGTATGTGGGATCCGCTTCTCTCTTGTATATTATTTCGAACGATTAGAAAATACAGCACACAATTTCTTAGAATATTTATAGAATCGGAATGAAATATGGCCACATACATGCTAAAAGAAAAGGAATAGATAGAACAATGTAAAATAACAATAAGATAATTAACTCATACACGCAGAATGTAACCTTTTTGGCAATATAACCAAATCGACGTAATTATAAGATTGGTGTGTATGAAATGTCGGATTTTTAAATGCATACAGTAATACCCCGAACTTACGCGATAGGTGGAACTGAGGAATAACCAAGAACCGAAAAATTAGGCGTATAATGAGCACCCACACTTTCAAGTTCCATTTTTTAATGTTTTGGTACATTCGCGATATAACGCGCACACCCCCTATTTTACGAAGAAACCTGTGATGCTCTTATGTTTTTAAGTCAATTTTTCGCGGTATTGTTCCAAGCTGCAGAAAAATTAGTACACTTCTAGAACAACTCTTTAAATTCATAAGGTGTGCCATTTCTTTTAAATAGACAGTATTTCGATATTGTAGATTTTTTTTTTTCTATTATCATCTCTATTTTAATTTTTAAAGCTTTCATTTTTACATTCGGCGTATAACGCGCGTCCGCATAAATTTCGATCTTATTTTTTGCGTCAAAAGTGCGCGTTATACGCAGGTTTTTACGGTAAGTCGAATTCGCTTAAGTCGAGGTAGAATTTCGCATATAAATACATATAAATTGCTTTTATTTGGGACCAGAGACGGAAGAAAATAATGATTTTTCGAGATATAAATATTTAATAAAATCTTACATAACTCACATACAAAATCTTAGGCCGAATTTATTTTGATGTAGAAGGTTTCAAAAAGTCTAATAAGTAGTCTGCCAGTTCAAAAGTTTTTTTTCTCCCGCAAAATTTCCTCGTAGTATGCCAATAATTTTTTATATATTCCTTATTTTCTTGAAAACAATACATTGTTTGAGTGTGTATTTCCTAAAATTTGTGTAACACTTTTACAATTAAATTCTGAAGACTTTTGTCAAATTCCCAATCGTCATTCGATCTTCTGATTGAATGGGTCTAAACACTCAAGTTCTTCAATGTCTTGCTTTTGCTCATGCATTTCTATGAGGATTTTTATTTCTATTTTTCATTGGTGTCTATATTTTCCAAAATTTGTAACTTTTTCCCATTAATCTGAGGCCTTCCGTCCAATTCCGAACCGTCATTCGATCTTCTGATTGAAGAACTTGAGTCTTTAGACCCAGTTCAATGTCTTGCTTTTTCTCATGCATTTCTACGAGCTCATTAATTATCAGCTCCTGATTGTGGGAATCCAGCAATTCTTAAATGCCATCACTGTCCGCTTCTAAAATTAGTTGTCCAGCAAGATTGACAACTTGTTAATCAAATTACCAATTTCATCAGGCGCTGGCACCGATTTCGCCTGAGTTTCAGTGATTGAAATAAATAAATAATAATAAAAGAGGACGAATGAACAAGATTTGAAAATCGTTTAACTCCGAATTCGCGTAAGTCAGGGTAGTCCAAGTCGAAGTATTACTGTATATAAAATTGCATAGATATTTTTTCTAAAGCTGTTTATTTAATCAAAATATGTGCCATTTACTTCAATATACTTTTGAAAACGAGATTTAAAAGCATAGGTGCCTGTTTTAAAGAAACTGATCCTTACGATCAATAAAATCTGATGCGGAATTTTTCAGACTGTCCTCATGTTCCGACTATTTAACCCGTTAACAACTCTAAATGTTTAAAGAAATTAAAGTCGGTTCACAAAGGATCCGTTAAATAAGCTGGTTGTTGCAGAATTTCATATTTTAATTCATTTAATTTCGCAATTGTTTGTATGACGAATGTGACCGAGCGTTCTCGTGGAGAAGTATGGGCTAAATTCATGTGACGTCATAATCACATGAAAATGATAACCACGTGTTTCTAGCCAATCAGTTCAAAAACTTATGTGATGTCATAGTCACACGATGCAATCATGTGTTAACTGCTAATCAGTCCATGCACTTCGTTGTTGCCAAATTTTGCTTTTGCAGAAACTCTTTAAAAAAGTACATACGTTTACAAATATTATATCTTAAGATTTTTTTAATTTTAAAATGTTTTTGAAGAATTTTTTAATAATATTTAACCATTAATCAATTATGAAATTTGAAGTTTTTCCCCAAGTTTTTCAAATAGAACAGCAAGTACAATTAATTTAATGTTTGTTTTGCTTTCAAAGGAAAACGCGCGTTGATATTTATCATGTGACCGTCATGAATTGAGCCCAATGGGCCATGCTGATTATCAAGTGTTGGGTGAATATTTTTTTCAATTTTTTATGCATTACATCACTGCATTGGAAGTTTAATAGATACAGTTGGATTCGCGTTTCCGCCAATGCTTTTAAAGCATCATTTTTTAGTTGTTTTGGTCATCAGTGCGGTTCATTTTGTAGAAAAATATAACCAAACCGAAATTTTTCAAGCTAACGTTATTAATCAATATTCTTTCTGAAAGCTTGGTTAATATAACGTGTAGCTTTTGAAGCCTTATTACCAAGTTTATAATATAAAATTACACAAATATCGGTAATTCATATCCTTACGAAATTCAAAAGAAATGTCAAAATGGAATACTTCTGAGGAAATAGGATTCTGGCACTGGACAATACGCTCATATAAACGATGCTATGCCAAAAACAAAAACAGGGAGACAAACATCCTCATGTTAAGAAAATCCGACATAATATATGCACCAACCTAATAATATACACTCATGTGTCCATCAATTAAGGATAATGAGCTCGAACTCATGACAAGTCAACCACGAGTCCGTTACTTTGACCATTAGGCTACCTCGACCACACCATCATCTTGGAATCGTTGCCAAAGCCTGGAGATGACACTCTGCGCGATTCTAAGTTCATCAGATACTTCTAGCTGATTACGCTAACATTCTAGACGGCCTGTAATTCTACCCCGTAAAAAAACATCCAAATTCGTTCTTTGTGTCATAACTAAGCGGTTATTGCACTGAGAATCTCATAAAGAACAATTTTACTTCTTTGCCTGTATTCCTTATATATCCCCTTCTTACATCCTCGTTATTGTGACGTACTATCGGTGTCATCTGGTGGTTTCCTGCAATTTGCATATAATTCTTGCAGATGTGTGTAGTGATTTTAAGGGTGATATATATTTATTTTAGAGTTCAATTTTCGCGTGACTCTGAATTATCCTTAATCTATTGACGTGAGTGTACTTTGAAGCTGATTTTCAATCGATAAAGTTACAATTGTTAACCGTTGAACACTACGAGGTCTTACCTCAAATAAGATCTTTTTATGTATATATATAATTGCTAAGAGCATTTTTCAAATTTAAGTAAAGCTCATTTTCAATCGGCTAAATTTCTAACACTTTTATTTAAATAAGTTTAAAGAAGTCGTTTGAAATCTCTCCTGGTTATTGCTTGATTACTGTTTTTGATTATTATCCACAGTAATCAAATATAGTCTTTAATTTCGGTGCTTAATTAGAGTTCAGAATTATATTTTTATACAGATATAGAAATTTAGATCTTAATTTTATTATCTGGTCGTCATCTTCCACAACTCTAGGGAACTGGTCTTCATCGCTCTAGCGCTCTTGCGAACAATTTTAATGTCACCTTATAATGTAGGAATAATCCATTTCCCTGACATCCATCATCATTAGGCTTATTACAGTTGATTAAGATTGATCAAATTTTGGAAAAAATAGCTCGTCAAATTATCAATGTTATTGAGAGAAACAGTTTCGAAATATGTATGTTACTTGGATGTAAAATCTGATTCCTTTAAACGTTCTATCATGATAATACGAATAGATTAACGTTTTTCGATAACTTTATCATGTTTGTCTCCTGATGTACATGAAATAGGAAAAAAATTGCAACATTGTGACAGTTTTTGAAACTCTCTTTCTACATTTAACAATGTTTCTTTTTCTGATTTTGGTTACGTATACCTGAAAATCTGTTATTTTTTACGTGTGCTTTACCTTTCCTTTCAATATTTTTTAATGTAACTGCATCAATACAATTGGAATAATTTTAAATTTATTTTTAATAGACTCTTTCGCTGGTTTTTTACCACATGCGCACAAAAAAATAAATAAATAACGCATTTAATCAGAAATTCCCGAAACTTTTTGGAACCTACGAATATTTAGAGCAATAATTATGAATTTAGTTCTTGTTTTTAATAAAATAACATTTTGTCGTTTCAAGCAACTTTAAAAAATTAATAATAGAAATAATCGGTAAATTGTAACTATTCATGAAACCGCATTATTTAACGTTTCGTATTGTAAAACGTTTAGTTCTATATTTAAATTATTTATTTTGAACTAATTTTTAATTGATTATTTAAATTATACTGTAGTTATAGATATTAAGTTAAAAAATTCTTTTTCTTATTATTATCGTCTGCTTTAATTTAATGTATAATTCATGAATCTAATTTATCTGATTGCTTGATTTATCTGCTGATATATAATCGTTTGGTGTTACAGTTTTGTTGCTTAAGTTGGTATCTCTTGTAATTATTCTAAATATGTTTTTTTTTTCAGCAACAGAAAAAGAATTATAATGCTTAATTGACGTTGGTTGAATTTAGTATGTATTTAATTGTTATATATATTTTTTCTCAATAGAATATAGTCATTTAACTGACTTACCATTTAATTTATTTGTAGGTATTTTCAGACTGGAATAATGTAGATTATTATCAAGCAGAACAGCTGTATCTGAAATAATTAAAATATCGTCCTAAATAAGTTTAAATTTCAAAATTTAGAGAAAGGAAAATGAAAGATGAGTATATTAAAAATTAAGCATAATTCCTCAACAACAAATAAAAGCATTGCAAAGGAATTTTTATGAATTGAGAAACCTGTATTTGAATGAAAACTAATACCCTAATCTAATCTTTATTTAATCTTTTGTTAATTCTTATACTTAAATTTTTAACCTCAGCAACCGTGTAGAATTATTTTAAGTATCTCAGTAGTACTCACCAGTGTTGTATGCAAATTTCTTTTATATAAAGGGGGGGGTATCTTAAAAATACATAAGTAGTATCAAGACTTCAAGATGTAATCTCTATGCTAAAAATTAAAAATCTGTTTGTCAATGGGAAAGATTTAAGCTCCCAAATCTTCCTTGTGTATATTACATGGGTGCTCACTTAAGATCAGGGCCCGACTGGATTATGAAAGCCCACGTGTAGCTGAACAGTTGTTGTTACTAATGTCACCTGTCTGACGTAGTCAGATCGAGGCCCACGAAAAGCTGAACAGTGCGGCGTAAATATTCACTCACTCACTCGACTAGACTATGAGCTCAAAAAAAAAAATATTTATTAAAAAATTCCTATTTAAATATTTTTTTATTCCTGTATAAAAAATTAATACAATGTGAACTTTTTTCTACCAGAAAAGAAATAAACTAGAAAGCAGGCTTGTAAAATATTGACACAAAATTTTTATTTCTTTGTAAAGGTATAAAACAACAGTAAAATGACTGTACAAAAACGGTGCATTTCAGCAGACAAACAACTTTAAGTTGTAACGGGTTCTTTTCGGGCTTCAGCTAATCCTCTCGGGGAAAATACTCCTTTTCAACTGTGATATTAGTTTAAAAACCACTTTCCGTGGAGATGACTTGGTTTTACTCAAATCCGACTTCTACTTAAGTACCAGTCGTTGAGTAGGCGGGGTAATGTTTAAGAGTGGATCGCAAGCTAAAATTCGAGTGTTAACGGCTGATGATCGCGTATCGTAAGATTATACTAGAAAAATAATTTACGGGAACAGTGGAAGATATCCACCTTACAGCTGAACGAGCTAGTAGGTAGAAAGCAGGATCATAACCATAGATTTAAAATATCGACTACTTACGACAACTTTTTTTATAAAAAAATTGGATATGGGGATTTTTTTTAGGACATTTTAAGAAAAATATGCTAAAATTAAGAGAAAAAGAATTGATCATTTCTAAAATGGGTAAAAATTTACAAAAAATAACATAAACAGGGCCCCATTCTGTACCAAAAGTTTATGAACAAATTTTCAATTCTGATGTGATGCTATGTTATTCCTTTTTTAAATGACCTTCAGGATAAGAAATTTTTAAATTTTTAAAAAAACTAGAGTATTTATCTTGGTTATTATATGAAATTGCTTAAAAAACAGTGATTATATTCACATAAAGGACTGTAAATTTTGTAATAAAACAGTGATTGATAAATCTGAAGATTAAAACACTTCTACTATTATAAAGAACATACACAAAAATTCTCAGTTAATTATTTTCAAAACTTTTTGAGCAATCACTGGCCCCGTTTGAGTATTTAAAAAAAAACACACATTTCGAGTAAACGCGTTTTAAAGTATGACATCTTGCTTAAAGTAATGGCATCTGCTTTTACTAAAACACTTGTAGGTTTTGTTCTAGTGGACGGATAATAATAAACTTGGTATTTTTATAAAGCTAATAAGATGGCATATAAAAAAAATTATAAAAGGATTCGTCAATTTTTGGCAAAATTCACAATTTTAGGGTAGCCAATACCTTAAACCAGATAATGCCTTCCATGTGTTTGATATATAACTTCGGGTTAAGGTTTCTGATTACTCTTCAGGTTTAGTTATTAAAGTGCATTCCTTTAATAACTAAACCTTTCGCATAGTGTTGAAGATTGAATAAAATTAGTGATACTAATATCATGTCTGTGTTTCTTCTTCGAACACTCTTTCACCCGCGATCTCCGTGTCGTGACAAAGTGACTATTTTTTGTGTTCAAATTTTTGCACAGAAATATGTTGTACTAACCGTTACCCACTAGCTTCATTAGGTATTTACTGATGTATGAATGTATACTGTTTATGTAAATTATTGTCATCTAAGCCCTAGCATTAAACGTTTGATTATAGTGAAAAGCATTCTCATAACTCTAACTTTTGACCTAAAACACAGGATTTGAATTTCCAAAACTGAAGTAGAATTATCTTCTACACTCCCGTAACCTAGAGTGGACTTCTGCCAAACCTATTTTTAGTGGATCTACCCAAAAAAATAAATATGCTTTTCAATTTTCAAGTCTAATAGCTCAAAAACGGAAATTTTTAATTATATACCCCGTAACCCCTTTTTAGAGTCGATTTCCGTTAGATCCATTCTTATAGAGAATTTCAACTCCACGAAAGAAATATGCATACCAATTTCAGAACTGTAACTGTAGTTGCTCGAAAACGGAATTTTTTTTTATCTATAACTTTCCCTAGTAATTCCTTGAGAACCCGCAAAGGAGTCTATTCATGCAAAACTAATTCTTAACGAATCTCTACTCAACAAAAGAAACATGTTTACCAAATTTCAAGCTAGTGTTGGGGTATAATAGTTATAAAGCGAGAATACTTATCTTTTTCGTCCCTTAACCCCTCCCAACTCCCTTGGGCTTCGATTTTCACAAAACCCTTTCTTAGTGGATCACTACTACGTGAAAAAAACATGTCTGCGAAATTTTAACTAGGGGGGGGGGGGTCTAATGGTTCCTGAGATATCGCGTGAGTGTGTAAGTCGCTTTTCTCCTTCAGAACCTATATTGAAAGAAATATTTTAATATATGTTTAATTTATGCTTTGTTAGAACATTTTTATAGTTCAGCACACAATAAAAGTACAGGCATTATTGTTCATTCATTGCAATTTATTTTGATGTAAGCCCGGAATCCCTTTAAACTCGAATTACCTGGACTCTGTTAGTAACGTTTAATTATTCCACAAACCTTCTTTTTCCTGGTACACGCAACTTGTTTCGTGCATAATTTCATTCTCTGAAAATTCGCAATTATCTCTTTTTGGAAGAAGCAACTTAAATGCACTCTTTGTTCTTAGTAGCGCATATTCTAATTATGCACATAATTTCATTTCCAAATCCTTGAATAATTATTTCGACTATTTGAAGAGGCAATTTGAATGCATTTTGCAGAAACTTTGTAGTTATGCGCTTTGTAAATATGCGCATAATTTTTTTCGCGACGGACTATCAAGACGCATTCATTTTATTCTAGTCTTTTATTATTGATTGCTTTAAGGAAAATATTTATAAAAATAAAAATTCTAGAATGTAATTTTTCATTTAAAGTAACAGTTGGATCCTGTATACACACAAGTGCCGAAAAGATTTTAGCACATTAAAATGAATATAGAAGTCTTATAAGATCTGACCTGTGCATCAGAGACTTGGCCATTGCCTTTACGTGATGAGGAAACTTTGGGAATTTTCTAGAAAATGATCTTACGCTGCATTCTTGGTGGGATCCAAGTGAACAGATCATGAAGAAGAGATCTAACTCAGAACTCTACAAAATTTACAAACAACCTGATATTGTAAAATTTGTTAAATTACAGAGACTTAAATGGGCTGGTCATCTGGCTAGAATGAATGAAGATCTTTCTGGTAAAGTAATTGGGAAATAGATCTCAGGGCAGACCCCCGTTAAGACGGATTGACTGTGTCAAAAAACACCTAAATATTTTAAAGGTCAGAAACTGGAAAACAGTTGCCAAAAGTAGAGATGCCTGGAGAAAATTTCTGGATAAGGCCAGGGTTCACCCAGGGCTGTCGAACCACTGAAGAAAAAGAAAATGAATATAATTTTATCAAGTTATTAAAATCAGGTCGTTGTTTTTTAGTTTATTGCATGCTTGTAATTAATTTTTAGTTATGATGAATCATCGTTAAATGTAAATTAAAGTACGACTCTCAACAGTCATTTAATGACTGCGGTAGCCTAGTGGTTAAGGTCCCGAACTCGTGGCTGGCGTTTCATGAGTTCCAGCCCTATTACCATTAAAGACTTGTCGTGTACAGAGGCTGATGATCATTAAATCTGGAGGCTCAATACTCCTGTTGGCGTGGTATAGTAGTTTGGAGAGAGGGGGTGTTAGCTCAGGTGTTCGTCACTTGACCGAGGGTCAAAATTACGAGGTTCATCGTCAGCAGCCTTAGAGTTGCTTTATAGGGTGACGTTAATTAACCTTTACTCAATAATCATTCAACATGTCATTACTTTGCTTTCCCCTATGAGTTAGAATGAAAATATTTTATCAAGTGCAAATGTAATTCAAGGTTTAAATTTTTTTAACGCTTCTGGAAGAACATACTGTTTTAAGTTAATATATTTTGGAATAACATCTATTAACAGGTATGATAGAATATTTAAAATTATTTTTAAGAGCATTTGAATTTTTCTAATAGAGAAAGAACTTGTTTTGTGATAATGCATTTCTAAACTTTAACAAAGTTTAACATAAAATACAATTGACACCCATAAATTTATAATGTCATTCAAATCTTATTTATCCCTATATATCTGAAACCTTTTACATATAATAAATAAATATAATATTGTTATTGCATTAAAAAATTTTAATTTATAAATAATGCGCTAATTCCACATTCACTTGGCGATGTAAAAAAATGACGCATTTTCCTCCGAAAAAAAAATAGCCAAATAGAAAATACGTCATCTGTTTCAATGAACATAAGAGAACAAAAATTGCGATCTCGCCAAATATCTAAAAAAAACATATTTAATTTAATCTTAAAAGATTTTTTTCCTATTTATAAAAAAAAAATGCTCACAATACAAATTTAAACCCATTAAATCTTTAAAAAAATAAATCTTACAATACTTTAAAAGAAAAAAACTTTTAAAATGGTAGTAGCATAACGTATTATAAGAGTAAAAAAATCCCTAATTATACATATAATGGAAGCAAAGTTCAGCAAACAGAAAAATATCTAATTCATTACACAACCCCCTCCGAATAATAGAACTAAAAACTATTTCAAAATTCAAAAGAATTAACATATAGAGCATGGCTTGGATCTCTCCAAAAAAAATTGGCCAACTTCCTGCTTCCATTCGGTTCCGCTCCGCCGCTTCGAAGATGGGGCAATCAAAACACGTGCCGAAGTAACGGGATTTCAATGGATTTGTTTGTCTCTTAACCTGAAACGTAGCATGCTAATGAAGTAAACGGGTTGAGACGGAGAAAAGAATGCTTTATCCCAATCTGTAGGGTTAATTACATTCGGTTTGATGATGAGTGGATTTTTTTTTTATCCGTGGTCACATTAAGACTGGGTTAATTACATGGTAACGTTGATTTTGATGGATTTTTTCTATTTCGGCATTGTTTTGGATTTGATGCAGTAATTGATGGATGAAATTTTTATAAAGAAGCTTGAATTCTTTTAAAAAACAAGCGATGAAGTATGGCTACTAAAGATGACCTCATTTTTAAAATCCTGGAATAAACTCATTGTTTCAGTTGTGAAGAAGGACTTCTCCGTGTTGATAACGTTTAAAAATTGTATTCTGACTCTTTGGATGTGACGTGCACTAAATTAGCTTACCAATAAATTAATCAATGTAATTTAATGAATGTAGATTGATCAATTTATAACATAGACTATAGAACATGCTTGGCTAAAGTGCGGCCCAAATGCAAATTATGAAAATATTTCAATTTACACATTTTTATTTAAAAAAATAAATGTATGCACAAAATACGCGAAATATGCTGTATTAATTTTCGTTTTAACTGATGAGTTTGAAAGAAGATTTCAAGATTTTCGAAAAACGAAGAGTATTTTAACATATTTTCTACCCCGTTTTCTCTAGAAATTCATAAATTACCTTTCAAATGGAATGCATTGAACTGAAAAGTGACATTCAACTGAAAAAAAATTTGGGAATGTTTCTATCCCTGGAGTTTTATAAAGATTACCTACAGGGCCGGACCGTGACCTTTGGGGGCCCTGGGCTAATAATATCTGAGGGCCCTTAATTAATTAAAAATTTTGCCATTTTCCTAAAAAAAAATTTGTGGGGAAAAATTTTAAATATACGAAACTCTCTCTTAAGGTTTTTTTTTTTATTTCAAACAATTTAAATTCGTTATAAACAATAACATAACTTACAAAAAAAAAATTCTACACTTTTGTGCAGCAAATTCTTTTATTTGCTCTTCACATTTTAAGTCTTCAGTGAGATCAGTATTAATAGAAGGGAAATATAAAATAAGTAGTATTATTTGTCATGTTGTCCTATATTTTTTCGGGACATTTTAGAGAATGCACGCTCCACTTCTCTAGTAATAGGAAGTGTTATAAAAATTTTAAAAACGTATACAATATTGTGAAAAACGTCAACAGGTTTCTTTTCAAAAATTAAATTTAACATATCACTACAAGTATAAACAGCTCATTTTGTTTTAGATAAGTTCTGATTTGAACACCTTCATTTACTAAATGCTAGTCTACGCCATCTGAATACGGAGTACACTCTCCAGGTCGCACGACTAAGGAAATTCATTTGGGGATGAGATTTTCTGTAATAGTAGTACTCTTTTAGGGTGTTCAACCGTCAATATAATAGCACCGAATAGACAGTCAGTTCCGAGAAAACATGCTTCGAAATTCATACTTAGCTTTTATACAATAAATTTTTCTTTAGCTCCAGCGATGCAGTGACATAGGTGGCAGTGCACCTGCATTTCGCGCGGTCTGTCAGGGTTTGAGTCACGTGGTCGATTTTCTTTGTTTTTTTTCAATTCATTTAATTATTTTTACGATTAAATAAATTCATTTAAAAAGCTCATTAAATATTTTATGTAATTATTTTATATTTTAAAAATTAAAATAATTGCTATAATTATATAAATATTTATATTATATTTTATAAATATATTA
This sequence comes from Trichonephila clavata, assembly GCA_019973975.1. Classification (NCBI taxonomy): domain Eukaryota; kingdom Metazoa; phylum Arthropoda; class Arachnida; order Araneae; family Nephilidae; genus Trichonephila; species Trichonephila clavata. The sequence continues at coordinate 331 of BMAO01019888.1, read as the reverse complement.
TAATATTAATTATTATTATATATTAATTATATAGCATTATTAATAAATAATATTTATTATAAATATATTATATTCAATGATGTTTTATGTAAGTATTTTGTATTTCAAAAAGTAAAATAATTACAAATATTTCTATAATTAGATGAAAAATAGTTTTATAATATGTAAAATTGTTTATAATATTTTATTATTACAATGATTTTAGAATTATAAAAAAATTTTGAAAAGAAAAATTATTTAATTGTAAAAATTATTAAATGAATTGACAAAAAAGCAAGTCTACCGCGTGACTCGAACCCTGACCGATCGCAAAAAATGCAGGTACTCTATC